>CM056049.1:662930180-662957680 GCA_029574335.1 Rana kukunoris
AAGGTTTACAGCATGAGTGAAGGAATCCAGTGGTTCACTGCCACAGTGGTGAGTGCCAACGGAAGTTCTCGCACTCTGGAGATTAAATGTGAACAGGTAAATACATTGGAACTTAATATGGTCTTCCTGGTTTAGCCAGCACTGTTCTTGCATGCACACTATTGTGTTTTTTTTCTTCTCTTGCTTACTATGAGTAGAAGGTTCCTCATACTGAACCCGACATCCCCCCAAATATGAGGTGATCTGTAGTGGAAGTAATAACCAGATTTCTAGCTGCTGGAATTAGTCCTGTCCCTTGGCCTTGATTTTTTTTTTCTTTTCCATTTTGCACTAGAAATGGGAAGGGATCTGTAGTAGGTTGGCTATACATGTAGAGGGATCTTCATGATCCGTTGTGTAAAAAAACAAACCTGTTTAATGTTTATAAGGCCCGTTCCACACAGGGCAGATCCGTTTAGCGGAGTCCGCCAGCTCGGCTGGGGATCGCCCAGTTGATCCCTGCTGAGTGGGTGGATGACAGGTCAGTCTCTGCTCACTGAGCAGGGAAGGGCCTGTCGGAGCCCCACTGATTCCTATGGGGAGATCGGGCGAAAATTTACAGCATATCTATTTTCAGCAAATCTTGTCTGATCTGCCATACGGATGGATGAACTTATCGCCCTACATCTGATTTTCGAAGATGGCAGCGGACACATCGCCGCTGACATTCGCCTGCCCATTGAAGTCAATGGGTGGCTCGCTTGGATCCGCCTGAAAACGGACAGCGGGCTTGTCATGTGAAAGGGGCCTTATTTGTAAGCAGATGGTTTTTATAGAGCAGCCTTTATGACTTATCAGTGCAGGCCCTGCTTTAGACATGCTGCTCATTGTAGTGCCTTGCTTCTTTTTTTTTCTTTTTTTTTTACTCATCTGGAAATGCCTGTTGCAATGCAGTCCCACGAAATCTGCCTTTTTGAAATCACCTAGTATTCTGACATCTCCCTCTAATGCTCCTGGGAAATGTGTGTCATCATTTCCCAGGATGCAGTGCGCTACCCAATTATCACTCCCCATCCAAGACTTCCAGGAAGTAAGTGCTTGTGTGGACATAGTTATTCCAAAAAGATTGTTTTATAAACCATGCGGAGTGGCGGCGGATTGTAAAATAGTAAGTGACTGGATTTATATTATAAAAATGCATGATGAAAGGACGTACATTTAAAAAATGCTAATTGTGGTTGGAACTCCGCTTTAACAAGTATAACTATATAAATCTATTGTCTGTGTGTGATTCTGTGCAGAGCCACCACCCTGTAGCAGTAAATCTGTCATAGGGTGGTCGGAAAGAGGTTAAAGAGCCCCGTTGCTTGGGGATCATAGATCGAACCCTTGGCTAGTGCCCATTTTATTTTCTTGGTGGTGTTTTTTCACATTACAAAAAAAATAAATAAAAAATATATATTTAATTTACTTTTAGGTTCCCAGTTTAACCGAGATTGACCCAGCATTAATTCATGTGGAGATTATGCACAACTATGTGGATAAAGGTATGCCTTGGTCTCGCTAACATTTTTGTGTGTCATGTTCTGTTCAGATTCTTAGAAATGGAGGTTATATATGCACGTGTGCCTCTTGGCTTACAAATCTTTGCAAATTGTTTTAGTGAAACCCAAGAGACCCCTGAAAAGGCCAACTTCGGAAGCACCTCTATTAAAGCCTAAAGCAAAACAGACCTGTGTTGAACCGGTAAGTGACGTATTTGATGGCCAGTACATTCATTTGTAACCCCAAGAATTTGTGTAGATTCCTAATATGTATACTTTTTCTTTAGGCACCTGTAAAGGAGCCTGCTCAGAAGCCAAGCTTCATCACATATTCCAGAGATGATGGAAAGACATTGGTAGTGGTGGACAACCCAAAGTCTTCAGGAAATTCTCTTCTGAGCCTCATCAAAACCGCTGACCAAGGAGTAAGTGAACCTAATTGCAGTGAGTTCCTAATTGTAATAACTACGTGTGTGTGTGATAAAATTAGCGCTGCTTTAAAGTCACTGAACCCCCAAAATGATACATATATTTTTTTTTTTTTTAACCACTTCCAGCCCAATCATGTCGCATGATTTCATTAACTTTTGAGTGGGGATATCTGAATAATGCCTGCAGCTGCATTGAGGAGCTGTATAGCTATCGCTTGTATTTTGTAGGAAACTGCTGTCAGAACAAAATATCTTCATCGTTGCTGCAGCAATGACCAAGCGATTACTCTTGTGTGCATGTGTGTATATAGAGAGATATCGGATGGGAAGAGGTTAAAAGGAACCTTTGGCCATGTATGTGATGTATAAAATCATTAACTTGTAAATGTGCAGTTTGTCTACTGTACATTGGGGAACATAAATGGGGTCGGCAGTAGTGGACAACATTCGGTGTGTTTTGGGATCCTGACCCAATATTTTTTACTTGGCTGTAATTATCAAATTTCTTTTAATATAGAAAACTGTCTCCAAGCAGTCTGTTCCAGTGGGATTTGGAGAAGCATTACTAGGATGTACAGCTACAACTCCTGCAAGCCAAACGCAGACATCCCGTGCTACTCCACCACAAGCCAATTCTCCACCAAACTTTGGTGCTGCCACACCTCCAGGGTAAGCACCTTTCTGGCTGTACATTAGTTCACTTGGTTAAACAGAAAAGTTTAAAGGTTTCGATTTTGGTATAAAAATTGAATTCTAAATTAGATAAGAGATCAGTTCACAGTTTATTTCAATCGCAATCTTATAAGTAAATTAGTCTTTTTCCAAACTACACCCCGTGGGCTGGCCCTTTGCTCCTTAATCTGGCCCCTGGGACACTATTCCTTCTACACCATCCCTTTGGGGTAAGACCGCGCTTTATTAAGATACCTCTCAACGGGCTGACACCAGTGATGGGGCACTGTTTTTATGCCCATTTAATGTATTTTGGGCATAGTTATGTAAAAAAGCCCCCTTTTATGTGGACACAAAGCCTGGCAGCTGCTGCTGGATGCCGCCATCTTGGATGTGATGTTGTCAGGCTCATGTGACATTCTAATTTTCCCATTTGCTCCTCCAGGGGTAACATAAAAGGTTATGTAGAAAGGGTGCTGGGGGTGGAAGAGCTGGCCCATCACTGACAGAAATTAACATTCCCAGAGGAGAGGGCTGTGCTAGGAAACTGATTCTTGGGGAACATGGTCTATCAGTTTGTCTTGCTACTGATTAGGCCCCGTGTTCATGTAGAGGTTACCAGGGCTTTCTATCGTGTACCCGTTCAGAAAGCCATTTTGTTGCTAAATCTGAATTCAGCCCTTTTTGAGTAGACAGTGGTGAATTCGATAGTCTTCACAAGTTTCTCCAGTGTTAATATAAAAAAAATGTTGATTAAGGCTGCCCCGTCTTGTTTGGACAGAGAATTTTTTTTTTGGTGTCTCCCGCTAATTTTTTATTTTTTTTTGCAGGAAGTTTACCCAGAATTTACCCAGTGAAACTTCTGTACTGAACGGGGATGAGAACAACTTGTTCCTAAGTGTTGCAGCTTCTCAAGGCAATAAAGGTCTTGGATTTGGATTGGACGCGTCAGCTGGGCCCTTCTCGGGCGGAGGTTTTTCTTCCTGGGCCAGCAAAGCAAATGGGGAAAACGGACTGAAATCTGAAAACCTCTTTGCTGCATTTACAAAACCATCAACAGTTTTCCCTAAAGGCTTTGAGTTTTCAGTTGAGCGATTTCCAGAGAAGAACACTTTGTCGGTGACTGATTCTCCGCGGTTGGGAAGCTCCGAGGCTTGCAAGAACTTGACATGGAAGCCGGATAGTAATCAGCGTCTGTTTAGCACTACACTCCCGTCAACAGAATCCAAGCCTGCCCCTATTTTATCGGCAGTTGATATCAAAAGCAAGCCACAAAATATCACTCCAGTGATGCCAAAAAAAGTTGAATCTTCACTTTCCAAGAGCCCTAGTAAAAATGACGGGGGTAAGTTGATAGAATCTAACAATTGTAAATACACTTTGAGTAGTATGATCGTCTTACAGTATTCCAAAAGGGGTAGGAGTGGATACTGCAGGAAAATCTAGGGACTTGGACACTACAGCACAGTCAGCTGAGTAAGGAGCTCAATTTGTAGGCAACATTTTATAAAAAGATTGTGAATTTTCCTTTTATGGGCCTGGTATGCATTTGCCAGCATTTAAAACAGCAGCTGTGTTGACATAGTGGTCCGTTTCTGATGAGGAAAAAGCCCTACACTTTCTGGTTGTGTTGTCGTGTGTGTGTGTGTGTGTGTGTGTGTGTGTGTGTGTTTGTGTTTACTTGAAATGACTATAGTTCAACTTTTAGGTCCTGCTAAGTCACTTCAGGCTGGCCCATTTTGCAGGTATAGCTATGTAAAACCTTAAAAATGCCTGTACTGTTTGAAATCCAGTAATACACTGTCTTGCCCTGCGCCTGCTCAGTTGCTCTCTTTTTTGGCACTGTGCCTAAAATTGGAGCCACTAAAGCAGGGGTGCCCGGCCAGTGGAGCCGTTGTTGACCCCCATCCAAGAGCATCAGTTTTGTGAATGAAGCCAGTGGTAGAGCAAGCAAGCGGCTGCAGAGCTGCATAAGTCTATGCTTCCTTTTTATAGCGCTGGCTCATGTCATAGGCGGAGTGATACCAAATGCATTTTGCCTGGGACAGCAACAGCCGGTGATACCTAAATGAAAGACTGTTATTAAAGGTAAGTTTATTACTAAAATGTGTGTGTGTGTGTATGTGTGTGTGTGTGTATATGTATGTATGTATGTGTGTATATGTATGTATGTGTGTATATATATATATATATATGTGTATGTATGTATATATATATATATATATATATATATATATATATATATATATATATATATATATATATATATATATATATATATATATATATATATATATAATCTCTCAATACACAATTATATAATTTGTGTGTGTATCTGTTCTGCAATGATTATTGGGCTGCTTTCAAACTGATAAGCAGATGCAGAGCACTGCACCGGTGGGTTGCCTACATTGAATCATAGACTTGTTATTACCTGTGGATTTAGTGTGCTTTCAAAAAGTGCACCACGCTTGCAGGATATAATAGACGTCTATGGCAAAGTGCAGCAAAGCCAGAGGTGCACTGCTCTGCATCCGGGGTGTGGGTAAACGGCAGCACATCAGTGTTATAAGCAGCCTAAGGGTCCCTTTCACGCGATCGGTCCAACCCACTCGGACCTTCCATTCACCTGCCATGGAGCTGCAGATGTAAACTGACTTGAGTCTGGTTACACCTGCCTACCTCCAATTTGATCTGCTAAAAAAACGCAAGGGGATCAGTCACCTTACATCTGGGAGGATCGGTGGCCCCAAAGAGTACAGTGGACTGTGCCTGCTCTGCATATGCAGAGTGAGTGGACCTGTCATCCGCCCGCTCTGCTCATTGTGGCCCTTGCTCTTTAAAAGGTTGGGCACCCCTGCCCTAGAGGCTGATCTGCTGGCAGCCTAATGATTTTCTGCTGCTCGGGGCTTCAGCAAAATTATAGCCTTTGGCGAGACTATGCTGGAGGCAATTAATAGTACACACTAATGTAGCATAATTTCAACGTGAAATATTTCTTGCTGAAGAACCATTATTTGTTTTTATCAAGTTGCTATGGGTAAAGTTCCACTTTGAGGAATAATTTTATGATTTTATTTTCAGTGACCTATCCAAGATCCATATTAATGGACCCACAAAAGCTGAAGAGACTCATGTCAAATGGGGACTGCTTCGTGCAGGATGGTTCTTGTAATGACATTGCACCTCATCTTCACAAGTGCAGGGAGTGCCGCCTGGACAGATTTGGGAGAAGTAAGGAACAGAGAGATGCTGCTGTTTTCTGCCGCTTCTTTCACTTTCGAAGGTAAGATCCCTTGTGGATTTATTAATTTTCATTTCAAATGTGCACTGTCCTACTCTGGAACTCCTTGTACAATTTGGCTTTTACTAAAGTGTGTGTGTGTTTATAATGTATATATTCTAGCCATTCACTTTTAAGACCTCTGAAGAAATATATTCTGAGATTTAAACCACAACTTCTCTCCCCTTTTTTTTCTCTTCTCTACATTTTGGAGTAAGGTCGGATTTTATAATATAACTCTTATCAGATTCTCTTGGTTGGCATATGTGCGGCTTCATGCAGATGTTTATGCAATTCGCACCAGAAATCCCTAAAAGTAGGGCAGCAACCACTTTTTCAAATGCGGCATCTTAAAGCTGGCGTAGCATTCGACCGGTTGCATTGCCTGACAATAGTGCAATCGCAACATTTAAAGGTCAAATCGCATGGCACATCTCATGACCAGACAGAGGGTCGGGGAACCTGCAGCCTTATAGGACAGTGAGAGAATGAAAACTTCTCCTACAAGCTTTAACCCAGGGGTCTCAAACTGGTGGCCCTCCAGCTGTGGCGAAACTACAAGTCCCATCATGCCTCTGCCTATGGGAGACATGCTTGTGCCTGTCAGCCTTGCAATGCCTCATGGGATTTGTAGTTTTGCAACAGCTGGAGGGCCGCCAGTTTGAGACCCCTGCTTTAACCAGACACTGATAATAGTCACAAGACTGCTATATACTGATGAGAAAAGGTATTTAGCAGTTTTATATTTACTAAAACAATTGCATTTTCCATGATCTGTGTACTGTGTACTGTGTACTGTGGGAGACCAGATATAGTGAAGGCAGGGTTCTGGGTTTAGTAACACTTTAAACTGTAATATATTCGAAAAAGTAGAAAGTTGTCTCTGGAATTTAAAGGTATGAACATTTCCCAACTCCTGTAGGTTACACTTCAACAAGCATGGGATACTGCGAGAAGGAGGCTTCCTGACTCCTAATAAGTTTGACGCTGAAGCAATAAACTTGTGGCTTCCATTAATCAGCAATGTTATAGACTTGGACCTAGACACAGCTAAATACATCTTAGCCAATGTCGGAGACCATTTCTGCAAGCTGGTCATGTCTGAGAAAGAAGTGATGGCATCTGTAGACCCCAAAAGTAAGCGTTTTTGTCTTTTATTGTTTATATAAAAAGAAGGTCTTGGTTTATTAGGGACATGATTGATTAATTTCCTGTTTTTTACAGAACAAGTAGCCTGGAAACGTGCTGTACGCGGTGTACGTGAAATGTGCGATGTTTGTGACACAACTATCTTTAATCTGCACTGGGTCTGTCCTAAATGTGGATTTGGAGTGTGCATGGACTGTTACAGAATGAAAAAGAAGAGTATGAGTGAAGGTACGTAGTAATACCATGGACAGATTATCACTTTGGGCTTGGTGACATCAGGAAAGTCTAATTCCTAGTACACACAATGAGATTATCGGACAAATGATTGTGTGTGTTTTTTTTTTTTTTTTTTTTTTTTTGGGGCATGCTAATCTCAGATCAAACCTGAAGAGTTTACTAAAGTCACAAATTCTTGTACGACAGAATAACATTTCGGAAGTGATGTCATTTGTAGTGTAATTTCTTTATCGTACATCACGGGACACAGAGCGCATAGCCATTACACTTGGGTTATATGGGTACCTTCAGGTGTGGACACTGGTGTAATCAATTTCACAGGAAGTTTCCTCCCTATATAACCCCCTCCCACTGGGAGTGCTTCAGTTTTTTCGCCAGTGTCTTAGGTGTTGGTCACGTCTAGCTGTCCCTCGGAGGTCTCGGGACCCAGGATAGCTAGCCGGATCCGTCCGAAGTGCTTCAAAGCCAAGGTGTACGGTACCCGGGCCCTGCTGGAGTGGGGTTTTGCCTATAATGCCTCTCCTTGGAGGGCTGGATTCTGCACACAGGACCCCAGTCCCTGAAGGTCCAAGACAATACCCACGGAGATGGGGGAAGGCTGGGCCTCTTGCATTTTGCAATACCCTGCGGCGTGGAGCAGGTAAGAGGGAACCTGCGGGACTTGGTTCGACAGTAGGTATCCCCCTGGGGGTTCTGGGTTGGCTAATGGTATGCTTGTGCATCAGCCACTATCTCCACTATGTCTTTTGAGGCAGGATGGGATGTACTAATGTTTACCCAGATAACATGTAGATATATATATGCTTTTAAAGATATGTATTTTGCTACTCCCCCCAGATTTGCCTGTTAGCATGATACTGCAGCCCCACATGTATAGAGAGGAAGTGCTGACAAAACTCCTGTTTCCTAGGAAGCCTAGGGGGACAGCTTCCTCTATGTGTGCACTACAAAGATTAGTGGCTTACCGGGTGTCTGTGTTACTAGCGCTGGTCCAGGCTTCTCCTCTGCTCTCTGCTTCCTCCATGTTGGTTTCAGCGTGGGGGGGGCGGGCCAGCAGCGTCAGGTCTCAGATAAAGCAAAAAAAGCATTTCCTGGCTGGTCATTCCCTCCTGAGAGAGTGAGGACACAGAGCGCGCAGCTGAGCCATTTCTGGCTAACAGTGACACCCAGTGGTGGTTTGTGGATCTTCAGGTCTGGACTTGGTCCACACTGACCAGAAAAAAAAAAAAAAAAGATTTTTTTCTTAAAGGGACTCAGCCTTAGATCTGGCAGTATCTGAGTCGGTGCAACCTTGGTCTCCAGCTAACGGGCATTGGTGTGGCAATACTCACAGGACTCTCCTCGGTATTGCCGCCTTCTCAGGCGTATGGAAATTTAATTTTTTTTTTTTACCATAGCCTGTCCTTATTAATGTTTCACTTCTAGCTACAACAGTTGGGTGTTGGCTGTAGGGGTGTCTCAAGGTTGTGCAATGGCTCCCAAGGGATCAGGACCAGCTAAGGCTGCAAAAGGTGCCAAAAAAGTAAAGGGGTCTCCAACGGGGTCAGAGGATTTGGGCCAGGCTCCAGTGGTCCCACCCTCACCAGATAGACCACTGAACAGCATCATGCAGGAGCCATTAAGAGTGCTAGGGGCAGAGGCGGCCCCCAATCAACCCATTCCCGTTTATGTTACGGAAGAAATGCTAGAATCCACCCTGGGTGGGCTAGAGAAAAGGTTAACTGCTTTAATTGCCCGCTCTTTGCCGGGTGGCAAACGGGCTAGATCCCCGTCACCTAGAACGGTGTGTTCGGATGCAGAGGTCCTCTCTTCGGAGGAATTGGACCCACAGGGGGATCAAACGGACCTGAGTCCTGACGGGTCAGACATTGAAGATTCCACTATAGATGAAATTTTTTCGGCTTCTCAAGCAGAGAGTCTGTGGATCCAGTCTCTGATGGATATGGTTCGCACTGCTTTTAAACTTCCAGTGTCAGAACAATTAGCCCCCGCGGTATCCTCTTTAGGTTCCTTGAAGGCACCATTGAGTGGTGCGTCTTTCCCGGTTCACCCCCTTCTGGAGAGCGTGATTTTTCAGGATTGGGCTCGACCTGATAGGATTTTTATCCCTCCTAAAAGGTTCACCATTCTCTATCCTATGGAAGAAGAATTTGCAAAGAAATGGGCACTCCCTACCGTGGACGCAGCCATTTCCTGCGTAAATAAATCCCTGACCTGTCCGGTGGAAAATGTCCAGGTGTTTAAAGATCCAGTCGACAAAAAATTGGAGACCCTACTGAAGGCTTCTTTTACCACAGTAGGTGCCGTGGTTCAGCCAGCAGTGGCAGCCATTGGCGTTTGTCAGGCTTTAAAGGATCAGACTAAACCGATATTAAGGGACATACCGGCTCAGCAAGCTCGTGAATTGGCTGACCTCCCAAGAGCTCTCTGCTTTGCAGTAGATGCTATTAAGGACTCCGTTCAACAGGCGTCCCGTTTATCTCTGCTGTTGGTTCATATGCGTCGCCTTTTGTGGCTAAAAAAACTGGTCAGCAGAGGCACCCTGCAAAAAGCTTTTAGCAGGATTTCCCTTTCATGGTGGGAGACTATTCGGTGAAGACCTAGATAAATATATCCAGACCATATCAAGTGGTAAAAGTTCTTTCTTGCCTATCAAGAAAAGATCGCGTGGGCCCGCATTTAAGCGACAGGCCTTCACAGGCTCGGCCCCTTCAACTTCCCGTCAGTATCGACGGCCTCCCGGGCGTTCAGCATTTAATAGCCGCCCACAAGGACAAGCCACGACAGGCAAGAGGCCATGACCTCGCAAGCCGGTTAAACCAGTCCTCAAGTCAGATTCATGAAGGGGCGCCCCCACTCTCTTGGGTGGGGGGAAGGCTTCGGTTTTTCTCCGAAGTGTGGAAGGCCAGAATTCCCAACTCTTGGGTAAGATCCGTGGTAACCACGGACTACAAGCTAGAGTTTCGGGAAGTCCCCCCTCATCTTCAGGGGTCAAGTCTTCCAAGCGACCCATTAAAGAGGGCCTCTCTTGTAAAAGCATTGGATCGTCTCTGGCTCCAAGGAGTAATTGTAGAAGTACCAACCCAGGAATGGAGTCTGGGATTCTACTCCAACCTTTTCATAATACCAAAGCCCAATGGCGACGTCGGGCCTATCTTGGACCTCAAACGCCTAAATCGCTTTCTAAACATTCAGACCTTTCGTATGGAGTCCATACGTTCGGTGGCAGGCAGCCTACATCAAGACGACTTTCTAGCATCTATAGACATAAAAGATGCGTATCTGCACGTGCCGATCTACCCGGCACATCACAGGTTTCTTCGTTGTATGATAGATCACCGTCATTACCAGTTCGTAGCCCTCCCTTTCGGGTTGGCAACAGCTCCGCGGGTATTCACAAAGGTGTTAGCCCCGGTGCTAGCCGTCCTAAGGACAGAAGGCATTTTAGTCTTGGCATACTTGGACGATCTTCTGGTTATCGACAGCTCAGCTTCCAACCTCAATCAGGCAGTAGGTCGCACAGTTCAGCATCTAGAGGAATTCGGGTGGATTGTAAACCTAGAAAAATCGGTATTGAAACCCACAAAGCAGTTGGAATATCTAGGCCTTCGGCTAGATACAGACTGCCAGAGGATAAGTTTACCTCAAGCAAAGATCAGATCAATAGCTCAAGCAGTTCAAGTGATCTTAGGCAAGAAGAGGCCGACTATTCGCCTATGTATGCGACTGCTGGGGAAGATGGTGGCCGCCTTCGAGGCTGTGCCCCAAGCCCAGATCCATACCAGATATCTATAGGCAGCCATTTTCTCTGCTTGGAACAAATCCATTCAGGCGTTAGATCGTCCGTCAGTGCTCTCCCCGAAGGTCCGGCGCAGCCTGTCTTGGTGGCTGGTCTCTCAAAATTTGTCAAAAGGGAAATCCTTTTGCCCCATCACGTGGAAGATAGTATCCACGGATGCCAGCCTGTTAGGTTGGGGGGCAGTTCTAGAAGAACAGACCCAGCAAGGGCTGTGGTCGGGGGCAGAAAAACTGCTTCCCATCAATATCTTGGAAATCAGAGCTGCTCGACTGGCCCTGATCGCCTGGACTCTCCCCCTTCAGGGTCTGCCAGTAAGGATACAGTCCGACAACGCCACTGCGGTGGCATACATAAACCACCAGGGGGGCACGAAGAGCCCAGCAGCCTAAAGAGAAGTAAACCTGATTTTCTCATGGGCCGAAGCCCATGTACCCTGCATCTCGGCGGTGTTCATCCCAGGGATAGACAATTCTCAAGCAGATTTTTTGAGTCGTCAACAGTTGCTCCCGGGGGAGTGGTCTCTTCACCCCCAGGTATTCCAAGAGATTTGCCAAAGATTCGGAGTCCCAGATGTGGACATTATGGCAACGAGATCCAACAAAAAATTGGACAAATTCATATCCCGAGCCAGGGATCCCTCGGCCTACGGGACCGATGCGTTGGTTTGCCCTTGGCACCAGTTTTCTCTTCTGTATGCGTTCCCTCCAATGCAGATGATTCCCCGCCTTCTACGGAGGATCCGGGTGGAGCGCAGGCCTGTGATCCTGGTGGCCCCAGCCTGGCCCAGGAGGGCTTGGTACGCACTCATCGTGAAGATGTCAGTCGGGGCGCCGGGGCCGCTCCCCCTGCGCCCAGATCTGCTGTCTCAGGGCCCAATCTGCCACCCTGCTTCACAGCAGCTAAATTTGACGGCTTGGCAGCTGAATCCCTAATTCTTAAGGGCAGAGGCCTCTCAGATCAGGTCATATCTACGTTGATTCAGGCTAGGAAACCGGTCTCCAGAAATATTTATTACAGAGTCTGGAGAACCTATGTGGAGTGGTGCGAGTCTCAAAAATGGCATCCTCGAAAGTTTTTTTTGACAGGATCTTGCGATTCCTCCAGGTTGGCGTTGACAAAGGGTTGGCTCTTAGTACTCTAAAGGGGCAGGTGTCGGCTTTATCAATATGGTTTCAAAGACCCTTGGCCACCCATTCGCTTATGAAAACCTTCTTGCAGGGGGTCTTGCATGTGAATCCCCCTATTAGAGCTCCCCTCTGTCCCTGGAATTTAAATCTGGTCTTGTCAGCTTTACAAAGGCAGCCGTTTGAACCTCTGACAGAAATCCCTCTTGTGCTACTAACCCGAAAGTTGGTTTTCTTGGTGGCTATGGCTTCAGCCAGAAGGGTGTCCGAGCTGGCAGCCTTGTCATGCAGGGAGCCATACCTTTATTCTGCATAAGGACAGAGCGGTTCTGCGGCCTCAACCTGCTTTCCTTCCTAAGGTCATATCCAGTTTTCACTTGAATCAGGACCTAGTCCTACCATCCTTCTTTCCTACTCCCCAGTCCAGAGAGGAAAGACGGCTTCATACTTTGGACGTGGTTCGAGCCATGAGGGTCTATCTCAAGGCTACAGAGAAGATTCGGAAAACAGATGTGCTTTTTGTTCTTCCGGATGGCCCCAAGAAGGGTCAGCCGGCTGCCAAGTCTTCCTTGGCTAGGTGGATTAAGCAGCTGATTTTTCAGGCATATGGTCTGAAGCGCGTTCCACCTCCCTTATCAGTTAAAGCCCATTCTACAAGGGCCATGAGTGCCTCCTGGGCGGCACACCATCAGATCTCTATGGCACAGGTTTGCAAGGCGGCAACCTGGTCTTCCGTACATACGTTTACTAAATTTTATAAGTTGGACGTTGCAAAGGGTACGGACGCAGCTTTTGGGCAGGCGGTCCTACGGGCAGCAGTATAGAATCCTCTGGCCCGGTTCACGCCCCCTTGTTTTTCTGTTGGTGGAGCTATTTTTTCTCCTGACAATGTTTTTATTTGGCTATTCTTGGCCTTACGGTCTCCCTCCCTTCATGGAGCATTGCTTTAGGACATCCCAAGTGTAATGGCTATGCGCTCTGTGTCCCGTGATGTACGATAAAGAAAAAAGGATTTTTAATAAACAGCTTACCTGTAAAATCCTTTTCTTGAAGTACATCACGGGACACAGAGCTCCCACCCCTCTTTTGGGGAACATTGTGTAACCTCGGAGGAATTGCTTGCTACAAAACTGAAGCACTCCCAGTGGGAGGGGGTTATATAGGGAGGAAACTTCCTGTGAAATTGATTACACCAGTGTCCACACCTGAAGGTACCCATATAACCCAAGTGTAATGGCTATGCGCTCTGTGTCCCGTGATGTACTTCAAGAAAAGGATTTTACAGGTAAGCTGTTTATTAAAAATCCTTTTTTTGTTTTGCATTTTCGAACGACAACTGCATTGACTAGGCAAAAAACTTACATTTTTATTTTTTTGAACTGTCCTCATCTGCTCTGTACCAGCAATCTGATTATCGTATGATCGCTCCGAAATCAGTATTTTCGTACGATTTTGTGATTGTATGTATAGGGCTCAAGTGACCATGTCACTACAGACTCGAATCTCAGACACAATCTGTAATAGAGTATATGTACATAACCTTTTCAGCAGGTGTATTGCATTGCTGATCCCTGGCCTCTGCAGGTATTCGACACTTAGGTGGGTGCAATACTTGCTCTGGTTACTGCTGCCGACTTGTACATCTTGTAGTGACCTAAAGCTGGCAGAGGGAACGGGTATAGACTCACCCAGAAGTGTGGAGTACCTACAGCAGTTGGTGAACAGCCGTGTCGCAATGTTTTAACAAACTGTTGGAAAGGTAAGTATATAGCTCCTTCTGTTGCAGCTATAGCTTTATTTTAAAGGATAACTTCACCTTTGGAATATGTCTGTTGATGCAGTCCAGAATATCTAACCACTGGCCGTGCCCAAGAGAGATGGCACAGCAGACTTAATCTATAACTAAAATATTAATTTTAAATGAAAGTTTGTGACTAGAACAAGATTGACTAATGGTTTGCCATTCTTCTCTTAACACAGGCAATGATGGCATTGAAACATTCTCTTGGTTAAAATGTGTGAAGGGTCAGTTACATGAACCAGAAAATCTAATGCCAACGCAAATTGTTCCAGGAAAAGGTAATTTTATTGCGTGTGCCAAAATGTTTAAAAGAAAAATGGATTTGTTTTCTATGTATTTTTGATATAAACTGTACTTGTTAAAATGAGCTCATAATTTTATCACCTGTGCATCTACACTATGGGGGTTATTTACTAAAGGAAAATCCACTTTGCACTACAAGTGCAAAGTGCATTTGAAAGTGCAGTCGCTGTAGATCCAAGGGGGACATGCAAGGAAAATAAAAACAGCATTTTGGCTTGCACATGATTGGATAATTGGCAGAGCTTCCCCTCATTTCAGATGTTCCCCCTCAGATTTACAGTGACTGATCTTTCAGTGCAATTTTAAGTATATTTTGCACTTGTCGTACAAAGTGGATTTGCCTTTTGTAAATAACCCCCTATGTGTTTATGATTCCGGTTGCTGGTTTGAAGCTCCTATTCAGCTGTGCTGTACACGGCTGTCAATTACAATCAAGTTGGATGCATGTGTGTGGTTGTGTTTTTATAAAAAACGTATTTACCTGCTCTGTGTAGTGGTTTTGCACAGAGCAGCCCGGATCCTCCTCTTCTCTGGTCCCTCTTTGGCTCTCCTGAATCCCTCCCTCCTGTTGAGTGCCCCGGTAGCAAGCCGCTTGCTGTGGGGGCACCTGAGCAGAGTCACAGCCCCTGTGCCCATTTAGACACGGAGCTACGGTTAGTCCCCGCCCCCTCTCCTTATTGGCTTTCGCTGCTGTGTCTTGGCCAATCAGTAGGGAGAGTCTCGGGATGGCCAAGGCACTTGTGGATAGAAGGGCTGCTGCACACAAGGCTTTTTATTTTGATACATTGAGATAAACCACCTGACTTTACAAACCCCTTTTTAATAGCATGTACACTATAGTGTGTTTTATACGTGTGTATGAGCATTACTTGCAGATATTAAATTGTTGGCTCAGTAGCCCATTTAATCTGTTTTATGCACTAGTGGACTATGGAGGATGGTGCCAACTTTTTAGGACCCACTCATGTCAAGGCTAGCATATGTAGTCTGGCCTTGAAAACATTTCCAATACCAAAGTGCTGCAGGATTAAAAAGGACTGATGTTCAATCTGTCCCCCGGCATCTCTGCACTGAGAACCGAGCCACCAAACACCGCTGACTGCTCGGTTCTCACTCCTTCCCAAAGAACGGTCGGCATCGCTTCTGTTCTACTTCTTGGCGCTCATTGGAGTGCTGAGCAGTGAAGGGGCAGGAAGAGGCTGTCTCAGCGGCTCGCTGAGACTGCCATCAATCGGGGCAGCTGGCGGATCCAGACTGGAAATCGGGATGACGCGCTGCCCTGACTGATGGCAGTGATGTCAGTGGAGAGTGGACTTCAGACTGCTCTCCGCTGAAAACGGGTCACAGGAGTGCAAAATGAATTGCACTCCTGTGAACCTTGGGAGAAGCCCAGCCTAAAAAAAACTCAGGTTGCCTCTCTCTCATGCGATAATTGTTTTTAAAGGCAATGGGAAGTCCACAAATCGCTGGTTGCAGACAGCAATAGATTTAGCTGACTGAGGAAAGAGGGCCAATGTGTGCCATACCACTAGGCAGAGGTGGCTACAACGGGTGCTCTGCTTGAACTACTTTCTTCAGTCTAGCATGGTGTATTTTTTCCATCGATCCAACTCGCAACAGCTGAAAATTGTCTTAAGTTTTTCTAAGATCTATTTACAGTATTTTCATTAAAGGGCCAGTTTACCTTTTATTAAAAAAACTGCCTCTTTTTGTGTAACCCTTTGCAGGGTGTTTGTTGACCTTTTATACTTTAAAGTTGATTCTGTGGGGATAACACTAGGACAGTTGCCGTTGCAGACTTTTTTTTTTATTAAGACGCAAGCTCATGGGCCTTTTTTACACTTTTCTTTTTTTTTCTTTTCCCCATTGACTTCTGCTTGCTCAATAGCCATTGGTATTGTATGGGAGTAAAGGCCAAATGGTCACAAAACAGATCTTGCTCTTGAACATTAAAAATCAGTAACCAATTGCTGCTCACAGGTTCACATTTTATGAAAATGCACACTGAGAAAATATGGAGGCTGCCATCGATGACAGGTTGCGCCTCTATCATGCGATAAGGTCTTCAGCACTTTGAAGCACTGAGCTGGAACAAGTTTGCAGACTTGGCGGTATTTCAATCTTTCTGAGCTGCTTGCTTCTTTCAGGTCAGTTGCTAAAAGTTTTAAAGTCAGACAAGCTAGGAAGATAGTATTATCAGATGGATACCTGCAATTGACAGCTCTTGTCATACTCCGTTGTTAGGTGCTGGTCCCTAGTTTATCTTCTTGACATAGTCAGCAAATGTCAGATTTTCTGAAAAACTATCTCTGTTGACCACAGTTGGCATGGAAGGATCTGTGAAATGATTGACCAGTAGTGATTGCTAATTTTTTGCACTGTAGTGATTTTGGTTCCTTTTCCCTGTCTTTTAGTGACCGCTGTTTTTGTGTTTCAGCACTGTACGATGTGGGTGATGTAGTTCACTCGGTCAGAGGGAAGTGGGGAATAAAGTCAAATTGCCCGTGTTCCAATAGGAACCAAAAGCCTTTACCTAAACCAACTGTGAAAGAAGAGGTGAAACAGGTATGCAGTCCTATATTTGTTATATACCTTTTCTGCTTCTTTCTGCCCTTTCTTACCATTGTGTATCTAATTGCAGAGTTCTAGCACTGAAACCACAAATGGAACTCTACCTGAGCAGAGTAAGCCTTCCACACAAGATCCTTTACCCCCTAGTAGTAAACCGCCTTCATCTTCAGGCTCTGGTCCTTTAAGTTGGCTGACAAACCTTCCCAACACAAATGTCAACAAGGAAAACAAAGGTAGGAAGTGATGATCTATCTGATCTGTGCATGATTTGTCTTTGACCTAGGGCGGTACATGTGTAATTTTGCCAGTGTGGCAAGGAACAAACAAATCATGATTTATAGGCGATGCAAGCTTGGCTCTACTTTTAACAAGTGCTTTGTTTCCTACAGATAACCCATTCACATCTATAGTGAAGACGGAAAGTAAAACGCTACCCTCTTTTGCTAGTTTTGGGAAGCCAGCTGCCTCTCTACAGCCATTCAGCACCTCCATTCTCTCTCCTATGAGCAGTAATAGCTCTGGCTTTTTACGGAATCTCCTCAATTCTTCCAGCATCAAGGTAAGGGCCGGTGTTCATCTTTACTGATGTGTGTGTGTGTGTGTGTGTAAAAAAAAATTCTATTAAAATAACAACCCTCTTACCTGCTTTGTGCAGTGGTTTTGCATAGGGCAGCCCCGGTCTCTGGCTGGAGCTCCTGGCCCCTCCCTTCTGAGTGACCCCACAGCTAGCAGCTTGCTATGGGGGCACCTGAGCTTGGCTGCAGCTCCAGGTCTCGATTTGGAGACGGAGCTGCTGTTTGGCCCTGCCCACCCCTTTCCCGATTGGCTAACTGAGTTTTGCAGGAGCCAATGGCACCACTGCTGTGTTTCAGCCAATCAGGAGGGAAAGTTCTGGACGGCCGAGCAACTTTTGGACATTGCTGGATAGAGATGGGGCTCAGGTAAGTATGAGGAGGGCTGCTGCACACGGAAGGCCTTTTTTCTTAATGCATAGAATGTATTTAGATAAACCTTCTGCCTTTTACCTTTCATTCTTCCATCAGGGCAGCCAAATATTTAGAAGCCATGCAGCTGATTTGAGCTTTGTAGCAGTAGATCTGATCATTAATGAATCAATAGGGCACATATGTTCACTGCCATAAGTTCATTAAAAGTCAGCAACTACTAAAAGTGTAGCTGCTGATTTTTAATTAAACACACTTGCCTGCTCCATGGTCCAGCTTCGCTTCTCTATAGCCCGCCCAAACCCCCCCCCCCCCCCCCCGCGCGCCTCCATTCACTCTGTGGGCACCCGGCCATGACCGCTTTCAGCTTCACGGCCGGGCATGCACGAGCGGTGCTGTGCTCCCTGAGTGCCGATGTCGTGTGTCCCAGGAGATCGCCTAGAGGGAGGGGCCACTTTAGGCGAGAGGAGAAGGTGGTCTCTGGGCAGAAGGAGGAAGTGGGAAAGTAAGTCTGCCCCCAAAAAAAAACATGCCAAATGTGGCATGTAAGGGGGTGAGGAAAGCTTAAAGCAGAAGTTCCACTTTTGGGTGGACCTCCACTTTAAATGGCCAGCCTATGTTTTGATGGTCCTAAAAATCTGAGGTATCAAAATAATTTGATATCATCTGGATACAGTTTGCCATGTTTCTTTATAGATTGTATCCTATACAACTACTGAGCCTGCTGACCGCATCTGTAGTATTCTGTGGTTTAATGATGACAGATAATTTATACAGTCGTGGGGTCTCCAAATGTTCTAAGCAAAGGACCAGTTTACTGTCCTTCAGACTTAAGGGGGTCTGGACTGTGGGCATTGGGGCGTACAAAAGGTCCCAATGTCAGTGGGAAGAAACGATGCCCCATCTTTTGGTGTCAGTGGGCAGAATATCGGTATCATTAGGAGGAATTGGGCACCTTTGTTGGTCACTGGGAGGAATTCCACCCCTTTGTTGGTGTTGTGGAGGATTATAGATGTTTGATTTTGTGAACAAGGGTCTGTGGTTTTCTGCCTTACTTTGAAATCTGTTCTGTTCTGTAGCAAGAAAGCAGTGAGAAGGGCACTCCGAAGCTCCTCGATGACATCTTTGCATCACTGGTACAAACAAAACCTATGACCGAACCCATCAGAAGGCCACAGGGGCTTGCAGTCCAACCCAGCCTCATGGGATTCAATACACCACACTATTGGTTGTGCGACAACAGATTGCTCTGTCTACAAGACCCCAGCAATAAAAGCAACTGGAACGTTTTCAGGGAGTGCTGGAAACAAGGCCAGGTAAGTGTCATATCTTGGTGCCCCTGTATTGAAGTGGTTAAATTAAAGTGGTTGTAAAGGTCCTTTTTTTTTTTTTTTTTTTTTTTTTTTTTTTTTAAATTCTTAATGGCTTCATTTTACCTTAGTGCAGTCCTCCTCCTTCACTTGCCTCATCCTTCCATTTTGCTATAATATGTCCTTATTTCTTCTGAGAAATGCTCACTTCATGTTCTTCTGTCTGTAACTCCACACAGTAATGTGAGGCTTTCTCCCTGGTGTGGAGAAAGCCTGCTCGCCCCCTCCCCTGTGGAGAGGCAAGTCAGGACACTCTACTTTGCAGATAGGGAAAGGAGCTGTGTGTTAGTGAGCGTCCTGACCCTCCTGCTCGCCCCCTCCCCCCCTCAAGAGGCTTTGTCCACACAAGGGAGAAAGCCTCGCATTACGATGGTGAGTTACAGACAGAAGAACAGGAAGTGAGGATTTCTCAGAACAAATAAGGACATTTAAAAGCAAAATCGAAGGATATGTTAAGTGAAGGAGGACTGCACTAAGGTAAAGGAAGCTATTTAGGGGAATCCTTTTTTACCTTTACAACCCTTTAAAGCGGTATTTCACCCTAAACATAAGATCTCCCATGCGATCCAGCATACTGGCGTCAGCGCCAGTATGCTGGTTTTTTTTTTTTTTATCGCACACTTACTGTATTATAGTGGAATTCCTTTTCTGTCCCCCGTGGTGGACGGCGCCAGTATAGCGCGTCACATCTTCCTAAAATACCCGATATGGACTCGGGTAATCTCGGCGAAAATGCGGCGCCTGCGCACAGACCTAGGAGCTGACTGCGCAGGCGCCGTATTTCTCCGAGTCCTACGGCTATGGCGCGTCACGCCCTCCGAAATAGGACTCGGAGAAATACGGCGCCTGCGCAGTCAGCTCCTAGGGCGCCGCATTTTCGCCGAGATTACCCGAGTCCATATCGGGTATTTTAGGAAGAGATGACACGCTTTACTACAGCCGTCCACCGCGGGGGACAAAAAAGGAATTCCACAATAATACAGTAAGTGTGCTATTAAAAAAAAAAAAAAAAAAAACCAGCATACTGACGCCAGTATGCTGGATCGCATGGGAGATCTTATATTTAGGGTGAACCTCCGCTTTAAGTGCTGCACTATCATCTTTTATGTTTGGTGTCCAGCAATATTGTACTAGCAGCTTTAATTTTTTTTTTTTTTTTTATCTTTTTAGGTATAGTGCAAATTGTTTTTATACCTAGCGCAGCAGATTTGTGTGTGTTCACAATACATAACCATTTACCTTCAGTGACGGAACAAACCTCTTTCACAAAACATTTTATTTATTTTTTTCATCATTGTTTTGTTCTCTTCTAGCCTGTAATGGTATCCGGGATCCACAATAAATTGAACGGAGAGCTTTGGAGGCCGGAATCTTTCAGGATAGAATTTGGTGAGCAGGAGGTTGACCTGGTGAACTGCAGAACCAACGACATCATCACGGGAGCCACTGTTGGCGATTTCTGGGATGGCTTTGAAGATATAGCTAGTATGTAGGATTTTGTCACTTTCTATTTAGAACACAATGTTAACAAATTTGATTGGCTTTTCAGTTATAACAATCTGAGCACTTTTTTATATTTTTATTTTGTTTACAGAACGCCTTAAAAATGACCAAGGGGAGGCAATGGTGCTAAAGTTAAAAGATTGGCCTCCTGGTGAAGATTTCAGAGATATGATGCGCTCTCGGTAGGTTTATTTTTATTTTTTTCTTTGAATACTGAAAACCAGTTTGCAGCCGAAATTTAGGTGCACCACTAATTAAAAGTGCATCGGTATTGTGCATAATTGGAAAAAGGGTTATTCAATATGCTACTGTTAACGTTTTTGTAGTTTGCCAATTATAATCGTAGTGGAGGCTGAATTTCTCAGCAGTTTACAGCCAATTTTCTCAAACATTGTTCAATATCGTCAGTTTATGGCCTGACGTTGAGAACCAGTAAGGTTATGTGAATCCAAATGTAGGGATAAATCAATCCTAGAAATCGGTAGCAATGGTGACTTGAATAATCCTGCCTTATACGGCCATGCGATTTCCCCATCTGTCGTCCAGTGGTTGCTGGAGATAAAACCACAACGGATGTGCCATTGAAACCGATTGGTGACCCCACTACTCCAGGTATAACCTGCTGCTGTTGGAAGTGCTCTCTTTTTGAAGCCACTGTTCTGACACGGGGAATCGTGTCACTGGCGCGGCCTGAAAATAGGCAAGTACGAGGGGAGGCCAATAAGTTCTTGCCCTCACCATGATCTAGATGTGCTAGAGATCTGAAATTTTGCAAGTTTATAGGTGGATATATTGGTATAAGGTAATATGCACGTAGGTTGTGGTGCTAATGCATAGTTGGAGCCAAGAGAAATGGAGTGTGTGTCATGCCGAACAAAGTTGAATACCGAGACGTGATTCGGTTCCTCCATCTTCAAGGTAAATCTGCCCAAATAATCCATGAAAATGTCTGCTGTGTATGGACCATGAATGAAAGCTAGGTATAGGTATATGATCCTGAGAAATTAGTAGAACATGGTAACATGCTTCATCACCCACCCCTGAAAAGGCTAAGGTGAAACATTCATACATTAATCACGAGTTCAACTTTGTCCGGCATGACACCTACTCCCTTTTTTCTTGGTTCGAACTATAATTTACCACGACCTACAAAAACAAACATTGGCATGCATATTACCAAGAGCCACCTATAAACCTGCAACATTTCAGATCCCTTGCACATCATGGTGAGGGTAAGAACTTGTTGGCCTCCCATCGTATACACATCTCTTTATTACACAAGTAAGCATAGGAGGGGGAGGGACAGTTTTAGTCAGGGTTAATCCGTAATTCTGCATTGGTCAATAATTTGTTACTCTGTATAATTAAAATTCAAAGGCTTTCATAAGATAGGTGTAATAAAGAAATCTGGAATACGGCTTGCTGTTTTCAAATTGGTTTTATAAAATATTGTCAATTTATTAACCATATACAAACTTGGTAATTTAACCAAGATACATTTTTAAATTTAGAATGAATCTATGGTTCAACACATACAATAACTAATCCAATCTTAATACTTTGAAGTATTTATCTTTGTTTAAAAGTGAAACAAATTTGTACTGAAGTTAGAATTCAATCCACTTCAAAACGGAACTACCAATATTGATTGGTTTAGTTAGGCATTTGCTTAAACAACTTCAATTACCCAAAAGATAAAAAATTTAAGATTAATACAATTACCATTGCTTATGAAATCTGTTATTTGGGGAAGCATAAAGTTAGGCGTCCCACAGGACTTCTCAAACATACCTACATCTCTGCGCTCTCTCCTTCTCCTCTCGTCTTCCAAGATTCTTTCCATCCCAAAAATTCTATCAGACCTCAAGCTTTAGCTATGTGTAACCTGTCTATTTCCCTTGGAATATGTGTGTGTGGAAATGCCTTTCACTTCACCAGTGACGTAAAACGCACATTTCCTGAATAACCATTATAGAAATATTGTAGTCCCCCTATGTTGACCATTTCAAAGGAGGCAGTATTGAATTAGAATTGACTTCATTCTAATACTTAAATAACCTTTTGGCTTGGCAGAAAACTGAATTATCTATAGCTGACACTTATGTCTCAAAATTGGTAGACTTCTTGGCTAAAATTCAGATTTATGCCTTCTAAGTGAATTTAACCCACACGCTTTACTTGTGTATGCCTCAAATGAAGTCATTTTTGAAGTGCAGCTATTTATGAATATTCTCAATAATAGAACTTTTCATAGGATTCCATATTTGTAACCCGTATCATAATAAATATATTAATTGGTTTTATGAGTATCCAAACAATACATTATGAAAATATTGTGAAAGAAAATTAATAAAATACATAAACCAATATATGTAAAAATCACTTAAAGGGGTGTTCCAGCCAATTTTAGTGTTTTAAGTCAGCAGCTACATAAAGTGTAGCTGCTGGCTTTTAATAAACACACACTCGCCTTCTCCACGTTCCAGCGACGCGCCGGCCGGGGCTCCGCTCCTCTCCCCCCTCCCAGGCCGGCGCCTTCACCCTAAGTGTGGGCACCCGACTGTGACGGCTTTCGGCTTCACGGCCAGGCACCCATGGGACCTGTCATGTGTCCCAGGCGATCGCCTACAGGGAGGGGCTGCTGTAGGCGATTAAGCTATTCGCCTTACCAGCCCCTCGGCCGAAGGAGGAAGTGGGACAGGAAGTCCCACTCCTCCTGAAATTGCATGCCAAATGTGGCATGTAAGGGGGCGAGGAGTGAGTTAAGTGGAGGTTCCAATTTTAGGTGGAACTCCACTTTAATCATGCATATAATCACTATAAATAACTGATTTATATATTGGGGATTATGTTTGCTTATGCAGTATCTAATACAATGTTTCATTTCAAAACACAATTTGTTAATGTATTTTTATTTTCTCTTTCCTTGACTGAGGGATAGAGAGAATAAAATAAAAGTTTCAACTCGTGGTTCTCTTGAAATACGAGGGCTTGGTCTCCTACAATACACACCAGCCCATGGACCATATATTGTTTATTTTTACTAAGTGTCCAGACCTTAATTTACAATCTAAGCTGATATGTAAGGGCCTTAGAATCTCTTGGGGAAATTAAAAAACCAAATTCACTGTCTTTAGAGAAGGAAAAAAAAATTAACATGGCCTCCGTTCATGATTATGAAAACATATGAATTAAAAGTCTTGAATTCTTTTTAACCCCAATAGTCTTGACAATGTCTTCATTTATATGGTAGGTTTAATGGAAAGTTAATCTTTTTTGCAGGTTTGATGATCTCATGAATAACATCCCACTGCCAGAATACACTAGGAGGGAAGGCAGGCTAAATCTCGCCTCTCGGCTTCCGACATACTTTGTGCGCCCTGATCTTGGACCCAAAATGTACAATGCTTATGGTAAGAATCCTCATGATCTTGTGTCATTACAGTAGCTAGTAAACTAATCGGGAAATGTAGGCTGCTCTGTTTTGATAACTTGCAGAAGTTGAGTTTTGGATGCTTTTTGTTCTGGAATTAATTTGATCTATCTGTTAACAGATTTTTATATATCTATACATTTATCATCTACCACAGTAAATACTTGAAAAAAGTGGCTGTAAACTGCTTTTCAAGAGCCCTAATAATGTGTCAATAGTTTTCAAATTGCTAAACAAAATTTCTAACTTTTAAAGGCCACACATTCTTCAGAATTCAGCTTTAATCTGTATTCTAGCGACCACTTTCCAGGATAGCATGCACTTTAGGCGTGTGCGTGTGTATTCATATGCACAATCTTTCACTGCTTGGATATAACAACGCTTATGTACTTTTTATAATAGGTTTAACTACACCAGAGGACCGAAAGTATGGGACAACCAACCTCCACCTTGATGTGTCTGATGCTGCCAATGTTATGGTGTATGTGGGAATCCCAAAGGATGAGGGTGATCAGGAGCAAGGTAGGCTGATTTTATTTTTTTGGCTTGGTCTGATTTCGGAAAGCCTTCCAAAGCTAATAACATTGATTCCTAATGCAACAGAAGTGCTGAGGACTGTTCACGATGGAGATGCTGATGAACTGACCGTTAAGCGCTTTGTGGAGTTCAAAGAGAAGCCTGGAGCCTTATGGCACATCTATGCAGCAAAGGACACTGAGAAGATCCGGCAGTTCTTAAAAAAGGTAATGTGCCTATTACATAGGGCGTTTTATAGTGGACCGATGTTTATAGCTGCTGTAAAACATTTAAGTACCAGCATGATTGGGAGATGGACTTCTGCTCTCGAACAGAGTGCAGTGGTCTGACATACATCTTCCTCGGTATTCCAATCAAGCCATTGTTATGGGAGAGAATAGGTCCAACTCTTTAGGAAGATACCTGTTAGTACAGTTAACCTCTTTCCAATGGCCGTATGCATATGCAGCTGCACAGACCTGAGCCTCATTCCATCTGCTACATATGCACTTCTGCTTGATGTTGGGAGTGCACTCAGCACTGTGACCATGTTGTCGCCTACAACTTCCATTCACACAGTGATGGTAGGAATGGGCTGCTGACCACTGCAACAGCCAATCGCATGATCAGGAAGCTAATAGAACTCCTCCTGGTTTTAAAATTTTCCTATAGGGCCAGCAGGAAAGGTTTAAACACAAACGCATAGTAAATAATAATAAAAAAAAAATCGCAGCCTAAATGAGACCATGTTAAGTTGATGACCTGTGTTTTTTTTTTTTTTTTTTTTCTTCTAAAGGTGGCAGAGGAGCAGGGTCATGAGAACCCTCCAGATCACGATCCAATCCACGATCAGAGCTGGTATCTAGACAGCATTCTGAGGAAGAGGCTTCTCCAGGAACACGGGGTTCAGGGCTGGGCCATTGTACAGTTCCTGGGAGATGCCGTCTTCATTCCAGCTGGAGCCCCTCATCAGGTAATGTAATCCTCTTGTTGGTCCTCTTCGCTTGTGAAATGCTGATGTCTTAAAAGATGTTGGGAATTATGATTTCTGATTCCTTTTATTGCTTTTCTCAATTTCAGGTGCACAACTTGTACAGCTGTATAAAAGTTGCAGAAGACTTTGTATCTCCGGAGCATGTTAAGCACTGTTTTTGTCTCACTCAGGAATTCCGCTATCTTTCCCACACACATACAAACCACGAGGACAAGCTGCAGGTATGAGAGGCTTTCCAATGCCTTATTCGTACGGAGGTTTCCACACAAAAAAAAAGTGTTTGCGCCAATTCTATTTTTTTGAACATGTGCAGTTTTGCAATGCATACTCCCTATATTCTGGCAGGTATTTCTTAGGGCAGAGATACCATTTTTTTTATTTTTTATCAGCCCTGTTGGGGGTCTTTGTCTTAAAGGGGAGATATCAGAGGTCTGTTAGTCCCTTTTGGAGAGATATCCGGGGTCTTAAGGACACAGATTCCCCAGTCCCTTTCTCAGCAGCCTCAGCTAAAATGGAGAGAAGCTTCTCTCCATACATAAACCGAAGCATCGTAAACACAGGTTACGATGCTCAGTTATACGAATGGACAGTCCGTGATCGCTGACTCTGTTCATTCGGAAAAGGTAGGAGCCGGATTTAGCGCTCGCCACCATGACATGTTGAGGGGGGAGAAGATGGCACGGAGGGAGAAGACTTGCAACTCCCATGCCGCACCGATCACCGACTGCCCAGGTATCAGGTGAGGCATCGGAGCATTTCCCCCCCAACTACAAGTACTCGGGGGGGGAGGGCAGTATCGGTACTGATATTAGTATCGATACATCCCTACTTGTCACAAGTTAAAGCGTTGTGAAATTTGAGCCTTTCATTGTCCTTTAGACCAGCTGCATTTGCGTTGTAATAACGAAGACAAATTGCAGAATAAAATTTGTACATTGAGAGGCATTTATTAAAACGGGAGTAGATGGCATCTGGAGCAGGTGTGCATTGTTACCTTTAAAATCTTATATTTGAGATTTAATATCTCGCATATATGATATATGGTTTAATGAGAGTTCTGTGACAGAGTGGAAGCTTTAACATAACACACATTTATTAGAGGAAAGATATTAGCTATCTAATACACTGCATACATTTACAGTATGTAAAATAAGGGAGTAAAAGATTTAGTTTCACAGCATACATTTACAGTATTTAAACTAAGGGAGTAAAAGTTAGTTGCTAACACAAATTAAGTACATCACACAAAAATATCACACAGTACAAGTTATGATTAAGATATGGTAAGTGCGTGGGAGAGGATTCCTTGATATTACCTTGCATACCCTGGGCCCAGGTGCTGTTCTGAATGTCCCCCCCCCCCTTTCCACTAGCTACAGCTTACTTAATTTATATCTCTGGGGGCCAACTCTGATTGGCTCTGGGTCTTGTGACCAAATATGGTGTTTCCTTAACTCATTTTAGGGGTAAATAGAGTTTGTGGACAAGTGGAATTCCTTCCTGTCTTCATTAACTTCAAACACTGACTCTTGTACAATGGCTAGTTAAGTCACAGGAAGGCCATGAATGACGTCTCCATGCAGTCTGACGTCTCGTGGCTATTCTTCCTGGGTCGTTTGATATTCAAAGGGGAAAGAGAAGACGACCTGTCTACCTTTTTGAATATCAAATGGAGGCAGTTGAATAGATAGTTTCAGACAAGACTGTGAAACCAATTAACCATTTTCCTGGAATCCTTCCATCACCCTACCATATCTTATCATATCGATTATTATATTTATATGTACATTTATTCCTAGTTGCTAGTGGAGATTAGACGTAACATTTTTTATAAGGCAACAGCATGG